>OY821517.1:364434357-364436857 GCA_963682025.1 Cordilura impudica
CATGTACATAGTTTCAGAACTCTTGCTGTCATAGTACTCCAGATATTTTATGTTAAAATTAGATGTTAAAAATTCACTTTATATGGGAGGTGCCATGCCCACTTGAGAAATCCAAAAAAATATAGCCTACTTCACCTTCCGGGTAGGCAGTTACCTACTGTAAAAATTTAAAAAAGGATCGGTCCAGTGGAGTAGTATACATACATATATACATACATACATATATACATACATATATAAATACAAATAAAAATTTTCAAAATGTTTTGTACACAATAGGAAATTCTGCCTATGGCAAAATTCTTACGCATATGGAAATTAAAAAACTTTCTTCTTAAATACTTAAAATAGATTTCATATGAATTTCTTTATAAATTTGTATTATAAATAACACTGAATTATTAGGAATGTAGCATGTAGCAATATATGTCATGACTTGTACTAAATTATACTCATGTTTTCATTGATGTTATTCAATATAGAAAAAGAAGGAATAAAAATAACATCCTACATTTATGCAAAATTAGTGTGCTTTATTTTGATTTTTATTTTTATTTTACGGAAACAATAAATGTAACATATTTAGCTTTTAAGTCTTCACATTCATACATTTTATTGTCGTCTTTTAACCACTTAGGCAGTTAAATGACTCGCATGAAAATCAATTTCATACTTAATGTTTTTTACTTATTTGTATAATTCTTTTCCTTGTTGACACCTCAACTACCTTTTGTAATTTCCCTCATTAATTATGTTCTTAATATGTACAAATGGAATGGTTTCGTGTATGTGTTTCATTGTTATGCTTTAATTCTAAACAATTTACGTTTACACTTTGTTTGCAAAATGTAAATTTTATAAATTCACTTTAAGTATTATAATAAAAATAACAATCATTTTAAAATTCTTTGGAACAACAATTTTTTAATACAAATAAGTGTTTGAATCATAAACTATTCTACATGCCAAGAATATTTTTCCTTTTTTAGCCTGTTATTTTTGCCCCAAATTGAATGTGATTCCTTTACAACTAGTTTCATTAGCTAGTGGTGGGTCAATTTAGTATTACCCAGCAAAAAAAAAGCTTTAAGGGCTACTGGGTACATTTCGATTACAGAAAGTATTACAAGGAACCTTTCATGATGGCGGTGTACTATATAAATGTAGGGTAAACCAACATTATATTTATACTTTCTATCTTTATTTTAATATATTATTGGTGAAGAATGAAATGAAAAATCATAAATGGTTCTTCAGTTATAACTATTTGAGAAACTAAGCAAAAAAGCATCAAGAAAAGGAAGTTTTACTATGTTGCTTTTACCTTGATTAGTTATATCTCGTTAAGTTAAATATTGTTATGATATAATTCTTACGGGGATTAAAATTTGTACACCAAAAGCTTTTAATGTTTTTCTTTAATAGCTGCTTAAAAGAAACTCATACAAGTTTTTTCAAATAATACTTATTCTTGTTATAATCTGCTATGTTCGTTTACTTTATATGGTGCATGTCGCTTACCATCTTTAACAATTGCACTTTTGTTGTATTGTGTCATCTTTAGAATAATATGTTAGTCGAAATTGTCAATGTGTAACAAGTGAAGCGTTGAAGAAGAACCCAATCACACTCACTCATTTTCTTAATATGTCCGTAAAGAAAATGCAATAGTGAGGAACTAAATGTCAAAAAATTTACAGGGTGCTTTGTTTTCGTTGTCATTTTCTTGATTTAAAAAAAAAACTTTAATCGAACATGGCCATAACCTCGAATTAATTTCCCCTATTCGTCACCAGCCCTTCAATTTATCGATTTGCACTTACAAGGAAGGTCTTATGGGGGCCACCCGTAGATGGCCATGAAATTTCAATGCGTTATAGTACAACAAGAAAATAAATAATCTTTTTTCTTCTCGGTTGTCCAATTTTTCATATTTGATCCAAACAAACCATATATAAATTGGACACCATATGAAATGTATATTTAAGGCCTCGTCGGTAGCATACGAAACAAGCACGACTTTATTTAAATGCTCGCGTTATTTAATAAAACAGTAAGGGCCGTATGGGAAAAAAAATCATGTGAGTCCGATCACAGGGGAGATTATAAACATCTAGTAATTAAAGAGATTTTATGGCACTTTTTTAAAATCAAACAGAAAGCGTCATCTATGTTTCACTTAAAGCAATCAACTGCAGGGGCTGTGCTAATATAAAAATATTATTATTATATATTATTTCAATTGGTTAATTTCAATTTTTTCATTTTTTATTTTTCATTTTTAATTTTTTATTTATAATTTTTTCATTTTTATTTTTTTATTTTACTTTTCATTTTTAATTTTTAATTTTTAATTTTTAATTTTAATTTTTAATTTTTAATTTTTAATTTTTAATTTTTAATTTTAATTTTTAATTTTTAATTTTTAATTTTTAATTTTAATTTTTAATTTTTAATTTTTAATTTTTAATTTTTAATTTTTAATTTTTAATTTTTAATT
>OY821517.1:365186857-365201857 GCA_963682025.1 Cordilura impudica
ACTGGCTTAATTTAATGGCATTTTTTTTTAATTTAAATTTTTTGTTGTTTTTATAATAAAATTGGTCAAGTTGTTTTCAACTTATGCTAAAAACGGTGGAGCATCCTCTTCAAAGATCCCAAAGTTCAGAAAAAAAAGAAAAAAACTTATGCATAGAATTTTATATTTTGACTGTTTTTGGAGGACTGTTGTTAGAGGACTATAACCCATTAAGAGTTTATAGTGGTTATCAGGTGTCATACAAAATTTTCATTCTTTTGTATATGTAATCGACGAAATGTCGGGAAAATATTGTATTCTGCATTCTGCATTCATTACGTGGAAAATTTTACTTACTAAAACACACAAAATTTTTTTTTGCTTTTACAAAACTGACTAATTAATTACTCTAATTTACTCTAAATTGATTAATTTTTTTTTTATCAAGATATTAAATTTTTTTTTTAATTTTTCTTCTTTAAACTTTTAAAATTTTTTCTTAAATTTATATGTATATAAGAATATGTAAAATAAATTAAAAACTTTCTTTAAAAATATATTTAAAATACTTACCGGAACTACTTGGAGAACATGTGTAATTTCCAGAATCTGCTGATGTGGCCTTGGAAATCAATAATTTACTTGTGCGTGTTGTACGTTCGGTGATAACATTAATGCCGCCACGTTGGGAATAATTCATTAGTCGTTTGCCTTTGTACCAATAAATAAACGAAGGCGGTATGGGTGATTGCATAGCAAGGCATGTCAAATTTATATCACTACCACTTTTTATAAACAATTCAGGATTACCAAGAATTTTAGCACGGGATACTGCAAAAAATAAACGAAATAAATTAATTAAAGTTTAATTATTACAAAAAAAAAAAAAAACACACCCACAAGAATTTGTTGTATTTGTTTGTTTACTTACCTACCACATTTAAACGGAAACCTTGACTTATTTTTGGTTCTGTCGATACTTGACATTCATATGTACCAGAGTCACGCGGTTGGGGCGATGATATTCTTAAAGTCCATTCGTCGGATCCCTCTGTGTGTAAAGATTGAAATCTTTGATCATTGGTATATGTCAATATGCCCACGGTTAGTATATGTAAATCACGTTTTCGTATCCAAGACACCTAAAAAGCAAAAAAGAAAAATGTTTCTTAAGGGCTTTAAAAAATTATGTCTGTAATTTCGATACTTACCGCTCGATCTCCTAAATTCCTAACTCTACATTGCAGTAATGCGGCCTGACCCACTATAGACGTTACTTCACGCCTTGATGAATTATCAAAATAGGGTTGAGAGTAGGGTGTTTCCCAATAGTGAGACGATACATCACCGTATACAATTCTCATCTCTGTAAAAAATAACAACAACACATAATTGGTCTTGTGGCATAATTTTAACATAAAAAATTTCACTACTCAAAAGTGTATTTTCCTGTAAGTTTGTTTAAAAGAGAATTATGTTTTTTTTTGTTATTTTAATTTACTTAATAACTCAATTTTACCATAATTTCCACTTAAATTGTTTTGTATAAAAAAACAAATATTTCTCTTATATTAACTACTACTAAAAACTTATTCTTTTGTTTTTGATTTTTTGTTTAATGTTCTTTATCAGAGATTCTCAAATAGTTGTACACAAGACTCGCTTACTCAGATTGTATATAAATTTTGGGGGGAAAAAAATAATTAACCTAAAAAATTCCAAAAAAATTTTTAATTTTATTGATTTTTAGGATTTTTATTATTAATTTCTTTTTAATTTGCGTGTTTTATATTTAAAGTTTTATTGTGCTTAGACAGTTTTCTTCCAATACTATGAATTTTTTTCCCAAAAAAATATTCATGATTAAAATTTATGGAGCTGCATGGTATATTTGTGGTAATAACACTGAATGGACCCAGTATATGTGACATTTCAAATTAAAGGAAATTATCTCCAGATTTTAAACTAACTTAACTAGTACCGTAAAATATTCTGTATTGTTTTGGCAAATATTGTATCTCTCTTTTTGAGACTGCAAATTCCCGGCAAAATTTCTAGAATCTATTAAAAATGTTTTATATATCTAGTTTTATTAGGTTTATACAGTTTTTTCCAATACCATGAACTTTTTGGGACCCCCCAAATTCCAAAAACAAAATTCATAACCAAATTTTTTGTGCTAATAATTCTGAATGGACCCAAGATATGCGACATATTGAATTAAAGCTAACTATCTCCGTAAAATATTCTATATATTTTTGGAAAATATTGTATAACCATTTTGGGACTGTAATTCTCGATTATCTGGAAAAACTTGAATGATTCCAGCACAAACGAAAAACTACGTTTCACAAAAATTCAAGGTGCAGTTTTGAGAAATTTCTATTTGGGTTATCTATTTTTGACTAAAAGTCTCCAAATTACAAAAATATTTGGAGCTGTTTTTGAGGAAATGGGAATTCTTTATTTCTTCAAACAATATTTTCATTCAAGTTCTTGAAAACAAAATACCTCGTTTTCCTAAAAAAACCTTGCTATCAACGCTATCTCGTCATTTTTCTTAAAAATGTTGCCTTTTCATCATTTGGATCCAGCTTTTTGATCAAAACAGTTGTTCACGTTAAGGATGGATAAAAAATAACACTTTTTTCCATTTAACGAAATATATTTTTCTTGATATGATTCGATTGGTCTTTCAAAATATATTTTTTTAACGTTATCATTGAATAAAGTTGAAAATAAGATTTATTAGGTTAAAATAAATATTTAGGCGAAAACATTTTTGGCTTGATGTTAAGATTTGTGTTTTTAGTGAAATGAAAATAAAAAATCATGTGAGTCCGTTCTTAGGGGAGATGTGTTAACATCTAGTAATTAAAGATTTTTTATGGTATTTTTTTTTTAATCAAACAGAAAGCGTCATCTATGTATCACTTATAGCAAACAACTGCAGGGGCTCTGCTAATATAAAAATATTTTTTTTATTTATTATTTCAACTGGTTAATTTTGAATTTTGAATTTTTCATTTTTCACTTTTAGTTTTTAATTTTTAATTTTAAATTTTGTGACTTTGTGCTGCTTTTGTAACTACCAAAAATATTTGACCTAGACCCACCTTTTATTATACCGATCGAATCAGAATCACTTTCTGATTCGATTTAACGATGTCCGTCCGTCCGTCCGTCCGTCTGTGTGTCCATGTAAAGCTTGTAATCAATCTGCAGGTCGCAAATATGAATATATTTTGATGAAATTTGGTATGTAAGCTTTTATGGGATGAACGCTATTGAAATTGGTGAGAATCGGTCCATGTTAGACCTAGCCCCCATACAAATGACCCCTATGAAATCAACATAAATTGCCATAGGATCCAAATTATCATATGAATCTTAGTCAAATTGGGTTTGTATGTGTATATTACATCCATTAATCAGTAGTCCAAAAATGATCCCTATGGGACAACTCTTAGTCATAGGCCCCATATAGAGCTGCTTCTATTAAAAAACAAAAAATATTGCACGGATTCCTTTCAAATTTTGTTTGTATATATTTTTACAAAATACAAGAGACTTTACCAAACATGGTCAGGATCGGTCCATTGTCGGTCTAGACCGACAATAATTTTTATATGTGGTTTGGGTATAATGACTTTGTGCTGCTGTTTGTAACAACCAAAAATATTCGTCCTAGACCCATCTTTAATTATACCGATCGACTCAGAATCACTTTTTAAGTCGAAATAGCCATGTCCGTCTGTCCGTCCGTCCGTCCGTCCGTCCATCCGTCCGTCCGTCTGTGTGTCCATGTAAAGCTTGTAATCAAACTACAGGTCGCAAATATGAATATATTTTGATGAAATTGGACACATAAGCTTCCATCGGCCGTGGGATAAAAGCTGTTGAAATTGGTGAGATTCGATCCATGTTCAGACCTAGCCCCCATACAAATGACCCCTATGAAATCGACAAAAATTGCCATAAGTTCCAAATTATCATATAGATCTCAGTCAAATTGGGTTTGTATGTGTTTATTACATCCATTAATCAGTAGTTCAAAATTACTCCCTATAGGAAA
Source organism: Cordilura impudica (assembly GCA_963682025.1). NCBI lineage: Eukaryota > Metazoa > Arthropoda > Insecta > Diptera > Scathophagidae > Cordilura > Cordilura impudica. The sequence goes on from OY821517.1 coordinate 365,190,912, forward strand.
ATTCTTGGTCATAGGCCCCATATAGAGCTGCTTCCCGATCTTCACTTAAATCTATCAAAAAACAAAAATATTGCACAGATTTTTCGCAAATTTGGTTTGTATATATTTTTTCAAAGTATAAGTGACTATACCAAATATGGTCAGGATCGGTCCATCTTTCGACCTAGTCCCCATATAAATATAGTATCCGATATGAACTTTTTCATATCTGCAGCGAAAAAAATTAATAAAAATGCCACTCAAATTTGGTTTATGCTTATTTGCTATATCCAATTATTTGGACCGAAGAGATAGGGTCTCTTAACCATGGTATAGGGTATCGTATAGTCGGGCTAGACCGACTATAATTTTCTTACTTGTTTTATTTTCAGTTTTTATTTTTAATTTTTTATTTCCATTTTTTATTTTCTATTTTTTATTTTTTATTTTTTATTTTTTATTTTTTATTTTTTATTTTTTATTTTTTATTTTTTATTTTTTATTTTTTATTTTTTATTTTTTATTTTTTATTTTTTATTTTTTATTTTTTATTTTTTATTTTTTATTTTTTATTTTTAATTTTTAATTTTTTATTTTTAATTTTTAATTTTTAAAATTTAATTTTTAATTTTTAATTTTTATTTTTTAATTTTTAATTTTTAATTTTAATTTTTAATTTTGAATTTTGAACTTTAATTTTTCATTTTTATTTTTCATTTTTTATTTTTCATTTTTAATTTTCCATTTTTTATTTTTAATTTTTTATGTTAGATTTGAAGTCATTTTTCAGACATAATGCAATTAATACCGTAATTAATATGCAAATTTTAATTTTGTTTCAATGGTGCGTGGCAGAGAAGAAGAAGAAAGCATATATTTCAAAAATTTATAATTACACTGTATTCTTAATCGGACCGGTTTCTGGCATTTCATCAGCGATTTATTGAACATTGTGATAATTGTAATGTTATAATTGAATAGATTGTTTCTATATGAAATTTTTCTACTTAGGCCGGCCGTGAGGTTTGAACCCTGTACCTTCACATACACTCGTACTTGCAATTTTTGATCAGCGCTTTAACACACTCACCTAAAGTCAGGCCTACGAGCAGTGTGGTTAAGAATCCGTTTTCATACCATACAGCTTTTACTTCGTATTAATTTCAGAAGATACAACTCTGTCCAAACAAACAATCGTTATTTTTAAATATTTTTGCATTTATACTTCTAATTTCCACTATTCTCAGTTTCGTACGAGTTGCCACATGTGATGTTCGGTTTGAATATACTACATATTGCACTTTTTACTTATATTTGAGATGATGCTTTGAAGCGAAAATTTTTGTTTGCTAAATTTGAAGTCATTTTTTATTTTTAATTTTTTATTTTCCATTTTTATTTTTTAATTTTCGTTCTTCATTTTTCGTTTTTCAATTTTCATTTTTTATTTTTCATTTTTCATTTTTCATTTTTTATTTTTCATTCTTTATTTTTAATTTTTTATTTTTTAATTTCTCATTTTTAATTTTTAATTTATAGTTTTTCATTTTTCATTTTAAATTTTTCGTTTTTCATTTTTTATTTTTTATTTTTCATTTTTAATTTTTCATTTTTCATTTTTCATTTTTTATTTTTCATGTTTCATTCTTAATTCTTTATTTTTCATTTTTTATTTTTCATTTTTTATTTTAATTTTTTTTTTCATTTTACATTTTTCATTTTTTATTTTTTATATTTCATTTTTCATTTGTAATTTTTATTTTTCTTTTTCATTTTCCATTTTTTATTTTTCATTTTTCATTTTCCATTTTTGATTTTTCATTTTTTATTTTTCAACAGCGACAAAAAGGTTATTACATATCATAATTTTTCCACCAATACAATCATAATTCACACCGATTTTATCTTACGTCTTACATCTTACGCTGATTTTGTGATTGTATTGTGAAATAGATTTTTACCCCTTCCGCGCGTGTAACTAGATGTGTACATATCAAAAATTTAGATAAAACTAAAATCGTCAATGAATAAATTTGTTTTGGTTCAATTTTTTTCAAATTGAGAACCACTGCACCGGCCAAGTGTGACCCTGTTTCATTTAAAAACGTTTACTGTTTTCTATGTTCTTTATTTATGAAACATTTTTGTAATAAAAGTTCTCAAAGTCTGATACGTATACTATTTTATGACCTCATTAGTACCTACATAAGTTTATGTGAAAGTAAACAAAGTAAACTTTAAAACAAACATTTAAAAACAAAAATTTAAAACTAAAAAAAAAATGGCAGCTTATACCATTTGTTAGTTTAAAAAATTATTTAAAATGTAAATTTTTAACTAAAAATTTCCAAAACCGATAAGGTCTGTATGCATGTTACATTAAAGTTTTTACTTTGTCTAAAGTTTCTTATAAATTTTTTTTGTACAGCATTTTGCTAATCAAAAACTGATTAAACTTGGTTGAGATAGTTTTTCGTGTTGTCATTTTGTTTTTTTTTGTTGAAATTTCCAAGTTTACTTTAGTACTTTATAAGTTGTTTTTGTTGTATTTATGCAATATTATGCAAAAATATTATCGTTATCTTTTTCTAACATTTCCGGATTTCATAGGAAATTGTGACATTAAACTAATGTTAGTTCAAATACTATTCTGTTGGTCATTTTTATTTTGTACAATTATAATAAAAATTCTTCACCATTTACCAGAAATTTAAAAAAAAATTATTCACATTTTAATACAGCCATTAAAAAAAAAATAATAATGATAATAAAAAATAATAATGAATAGATAATAATTTAAGTAATTATTATTATATTAGAAATTATGTCGAAAGCTGAATTAAGTCTGAAAGTCAAAGAATTTTATGAACTACTGAATAAAAGCAATTTTTATCTAAAGACAACTTCAAACTATACAATTTTCATTTGATCAAGTACTAAAATGTCAAGAGACAAAAAAAAAAATTATAAATTGGTACATTTAGCTAAATGAAATCGTTTTCGGTCTAATAAGAAAAATTTGTTTACAGTAATAAATTTAAAATTTTATTTCATTATTTTTTTCGAAACAAAAAAAAAATTACCAAAAGTAATTTTTCGTTAGCAATAGTAAACTTTAATAAGGTAAAAATCATTTTTATTGCAATTCATAAATATTTTCAAATGCAATAGAGATTTATTTGCATTATCTACCACACAATAATAATTCTCAGATAGAAAAATATGTTTCATTTACCAATTAAAGTTTTCATGAAAATTATTAAGCTAATTTAATTGTGTGAACTAAATTAAACCTATTATAACATGACTCGTTGTTAAATACACAATATACATTTAAATCGAAAATATATTTACAGATATTGTAACAAATTGTAGGTAAATATTATAGAAACAAATTAGTAATTAGAATTATTGAATTCGGTTATAACAATCATTTAACTGCGTTTAGTGGATTTAACCGGAATGAAGTTGCATGAATCAAATTATGTTATAGGTACCAAAAAACATAATAAAACAAGTAAGAAAATTATAGTCGGTCTAGACCGACTATACGATACCCTTTACCATGCGTTTAGAGGCCCTATCTCTCAGGCCCAACTAACTGGATATAGAAAATAAGAATAAACCAAATTTGAGTGGGATTTTTATTAATATTTTTGGCTGCAGATATGAAAAAGTTCATATCGGATGCTATATCTATATGGGGACTAGGCCTCAAAATGAACCGATCCTAACCATGTTTGGTAAGGTCTCTTGTATTTTGCAAAAATGTATGCAAACAAAATTTGAGAAAAATCAGTGCAATATTTTTGTTTGTTGATAAATTTAAGTGAAGATCGGGAAGCAGCTCTATATGGGGCCTATGACTGAGAGTTGTCCAATTGGGATCATTTTTGGACTACTGATTAATGGGTGTAATAAATACATACAAACCCAATTTGACTAAGATTTATATGATTATTTGGATGTTATGGCAATTTATGTTGATTTCATAGGGGTCATTTGTATGGGGGCTAGGTCTGAACATGGACCGATTGTCACCAATTTCAATAGCGTTCATCCCATGGCCGATAGAGGTTTATATACCAAATTTCATCGAAATATATTCATATTTGCGACCTGCAGTTTGATAACAAGCTTTACATGGACACACAGACGGACGGACGGACGGACATCGTTAAATCGAATCAAATAGTGATTCTGATTCGATCGGTATAATTAAAGATGGGTCTAGGTCAAATATTTTTGGTAGTTGCAAACAGCAGCACAAAGTCATTATACCCAAACCACATAGAGGTATAGGGTATAATGATAAGCCCAACCGAGTAATTTAATTTATTTCATCTAAAAAAAAATAAATATAAACAAGTAAGAAAATTATAGTCGGTCTAGACCGACTATACGATACCCTATACCATGCGTTTAGAGACCCTATCTCTTAGGCCCAACTAACTGGACATAGAAAATAAGCAAAAACCCAATTTGAGTGGGATTTTTATTAATTTTTTTGGCTGCAGATAGGAAAAAGTTCATATCGGAACTATATCTATATAGGGACTTGGTCCAAAAATGGACCGATCCTGATCATGTTTGGTAAAGTCTCTTGTATTTTGCAAAAATATATACAAACAAAATTTGAGAAGAATCAGTGCAATATTTTTGTTTTTAAATAGATTTAAGTGAAGATCGGGAAGCAGCTCTATATGGGGTCAAAGGGATCATTTTTGGACTACTCATTAATGGATGTAATGAACGCATACAAACCCAATTTGAGTAAGATCTATATGACAATTTGGATCTTATGGCAATTTATGTCGATTTCATATGGGTAATTTGTATGGGGGCTAGGTCTGAATATGGACCGATTCTCACCAATTTCAATAGCGTTCATCCCATGGCCGATAAAAGCTTATGTACCAAATTTCATCAAAATACATACATATTTGCGACCTGCAGTTTGATTACAAGCTTTACATGGACACACAGACGGACGGACGGACGGACGGACGGACGGACGGACGGACATTGTTAAATCAACTCAGAAAGTGATTCTGATTCGATCGGTATAATTAAAGATGGGTCCAGGTCAAATATTTTTGGTTGTTACAAACAGCAGCACAAAGTCATTATACCCAAACCACATAGTGGTATAGGGTATAAAAAGAGTTATAAAATTGTCTTGTTGAGGGATTTCATTCGCTCGGTTTTAAATTGTGAAAAGTAGACAGTCAAAATGGCTCCATCTGTACCCAAAGCACTCGGTAAATATCTACCGATATTAAAAAAGTTAAGGAGGGTTTGAAATACATTTTTATTTTTAATTTTAGTACAAAAGTTCAAAAGGTTAAAAAAGGTTTTTTTATTTTTTCATTTAATTTTACTAATACTTTTTAAAAATTTTGTGAGTTAAATTTTGTCAGAAAATGCCAAACTTTGGCCCCCGTAAACTTGTCAGTCTTAATGTTCACAAGGGCCAAAGGGTGGATTTTTTTTAAAGAACTCGGGATCTAAAATATAATTTATTACGCAGCGAACGTAAAAGTTACCTGTTAGAGAAGTTTCAGTGAAAAAGTCGTGTTTTTACTTTAGTTAAAAATTTTTTTATTGTCTTTTTAAATATCTCTATATTAATTTGTATTGTAAATTTATAAAATACAAAAATTTTTAATCAAGAAAAATTGTTAACTATTTAAAATAGAGTATAACATATTGCTAGTGTACTGGAAAACTACTTTAAATCAAACAATTTTGAAAATCTGCCTTGATTTTCATCTTCTACAAGTTGTTAAGCTTCAATAGAGGTAGTTTTCCATTTTTTTTCGAATGTTGGACATATATGGATCTGAAGTGCAGAAAATAATGATAAGGTCTTCATTAGTGCAACATATGAGCATTTTTCTTGTGTTGTGCTCGTGAAAGAATCTCCAGTCTTTGTTCCTTTTTTCTTGCGCTACTTCAGGTAGATCTCCTATTGGTAGCATATTGTTTTGAATTATTTGTTCCCCATGGTACAAAATTTTATGAACTGTGGATGGAATATATCTCCAAGAGTATTTTTCGTTATAAAGTATGGCTGTTTTATAATTTGTAATATGATTTTGAATCGTCTTATTAATTCATGATCTACACCAGTGATAGATGCTGCAGTTTCTGGATTGCCGTATTTCCATAAATTGAGTTTCCTTCTCCTTGTTTTGGTCGGTCGAATATTAGGCCTAGCTATAGATATTTTTCTTGAATTTCTTTTTTTTTTTGCTTTCTTTTTACTTAATTTTCTTTGCTTTTTGTCACTGTTTCGCCTAACGGACCACTTTTTGAATCATAAAAAACCCAGACCCTAATCCCTTTTAAAAGGTGAAGCATACCTGCTCATATCATAAAAGGGTGTGCCGCAACAGTTTTTTTTACCATGTACCTGTATTTTTTTTTTTCCAATTTTGTAGGTATTTAAACTATATAATTCAAGTTCCGACTATTAATGTTTTTGAAAAATACCTATGTAAATGTACCTTGGCAAAATAAAAAAGATTTTACCCATTAATATAATTTAACAACTAAGCGCATTATGTCTCAACCCTTTTTTATAATTATATAACAACTCGTGTCAACTCTACCGTTTCCTTTTTCTGTCAGTATAAAAAAAAAAAAAATCTCACGCAAGAACAAAATACACCGGTACGACCAACTTTTGTATTCATAACACACAGACGGATGGACGGACGTCGTTAAATTGACTCAGAAAGTGATTTTGAGTAGATCCGTATAACAAGGGGGTACGGAATAGAGATGAGTGCAAGATTTTGTTTGATGGCTTTTAATGGGCAGGAGTTACGCTCTATTAAGTAGAAGATTTTCGGGAAATTTGGACCTTTTTTTATTTTTTTTTAATTTCTAAATGACTCAATGACTTTATATTTAAAAATTGAAAAAATTAAAACAAAGAAGAAGAAGAAAAGCATATATTTCAAAAATTCATAACTGCACTGTATTCTTAATCGGACCGGTTTCTGGCATTTCAGCCTTCATCAGCGATTTATTGAACATTGTGATAATTGTAATGTTATAATTGAATAGATTGTTTCTATATGAAATTTTTCTACTTAGGGCGGCCGTGAGGTTTGAATCGTGAACCTTCACATACACTCGTACTTGCACTTTTTGGTCAGCGCTTTAACACACACACCTAAAGTCAGGCCTACGTGCAGTGTGGTTAGAATCAGTTTTCGTACCATACAGCTTTACTTTGTATTAATTTCAGAAGATACAACTCTGTCTAAACAAACAATCGTTATTTTTGAATTTTTAATATTTTTTGCATTTATACTTCTAATTTCCACTATTCTCAGTTTTCGTAAAAGTTGTCATATGTGATGTACGGTTTTGTACATACCTACATATGCACTTTACATATATTTGAGATGACGCGTTGAAGCGAAAAAAATTTTTGTTTGTTAGATTTATAGTCATTTTTCAGACATATTGCAATTAATACTGTAATTAATATGCAAATTTTAATTTTGTTTCAATGCTGCGTGGTAAAGAAGAAGAAAACAAGTACGAGTGTATGTGAAGGTTCATGGTTCAAACCTCACGGCCGCCCTAAGTAGAAAAATTTCATATAGAAACAATCTATTCAATTAAAACATAACAATTATCACAATGTTCAATAAATCGCTGATGAAGGCTGAAATGCCAGAAACTGGTCCGATTAAGAATACAGTGCAGTTATGAATTTTTGAAATATATGCTTTCTTCTTCTTCTTTACCACGCACCATTGAAAGAAAATTAAAGTTTGCATATTAACTACAGTATTAATTGCAACATGTCTGAAAAATGACTATAAATCTAACAAAGAAATTTTTAATTTTAGCAAAATACTGAGGAAGTCCATTTGCGAAGACCCTGTTCGCTGTGATATAGTTGAAATAGAGTCACAATTTTTTGGCTCCCGAGGTTAACTGGTATTTACTTTCAAATGAATAACATAACTTTAAACTCGGTAACCATAAAAAAATGATTTTTGGACGCCTTCTCAAAATATGGTCCACAGTGCTACGCTCCAAATAGAATGAACAAAATGATTACACAAGGGAAAAAAATTGAACTTTTTAGTGTTGACTGGAACTTTATTGAAATTTTTTACTAATTTGATGTCGTTGATTTCAAATCTTCTCCATCAGCTCGCATTTTTAAGTTACAGGTACTAATTGTGTTTTTGTCTTTTTTTTAATTTTTCTTTTTATTTTTAAAAAATTTACCGATATTTCTTAAACTACTGGGCAAATTTAAAACCAATCTAAGCACGGCTTAAAGATAATATTTTTGAATAGTTTCGGATATTTTTTTAAACTGAATATGGTGGAAATAAATATGTATGTATATGTATGTATGGAAATCGCGATTTTTATCAATTTAGTTTTCTCAGTAAATTGTGTACAAAATCAAAAGTTGTACTCCGATTACATTGAAATAAAGCTCATTTCATTCGTAATATGTTTAACTAATTGTTTTACACCAAAACTGTGATTTTTTCGCATTTTTATTTTTTTTATGAATTTTTAAAGAACAAAAAAAATTTTTTTGATTAAATTGTTTTTTTTTCAAAACTTCAACGATATCTCTGAAACTATTGGGCAAATTTAAAACCAATGTAAGCACGGCTTAAAGATAATATTGTTGAAGAGTTTTGGATTTTTTTTAAACTTAATATGGTGGAAATGAATAAGCATGGAAATCGCGATTCTTATCAATTCAGTTTTCTCAGTAAATTGTGAACAAAATGAAAAGTTGTACACCGATTACATTGAAATAAAGCTCATTTCATTCGTAATATGTTTAACTAATTGTTTTAGACTAAAACTGTGATTTTTGTCGCATTTTTATTTTTTATGAATTTTTAAAGAACAAAAAAAATTTTTTTGTTTAAATTGTTTTTTTTTTCAAAACTTCAACGATATCTCTGAAATTATTGGGCAAATTTAATATCAATGTAAGCACGGCTTAAAGATAATATTAGTGATGAGTGTTGGATTTTTTTAAACTGAATATGGTAAACCGTTTTCCAGTTATTCGAATATATGTAGTGGAAGTGCCTTAATTTTGGACATAACGTTATATCGCGAATTAGGATTCAGCTTCCCAAATAACCTTAAAAACAACATTCAGTTCTCAATCAACAAAAATCTTTTTCCCTTGTGTTATTAATTATTATGAAAAGCAATTTGTAACCAGTTATATTTCGCTCATAAAGAGGAGTCTGGTAAAAATATTGAAACTGAAAAGGTATTCGATCTCTTCCAATCAAAATACTGGGCTATGAAATATGCTTGAAGGTTGATCAAATTATATGACCAAACGTGCTGGCGGACCCAAAACCCACCATGCTGGCGTTAGTGACGATAAGAGTTAAATTAGATATTTCAACAGTTATAAAAAATCATTTGCCATTTTCGTACACACAGAAAATGAATTCATTCTGGCTGCCGAATTTATTACCATCCGAAATGCGATGATGCTAGTAACCAAATTTCGGGTTTACTTTGATTACAATTCTTAACAGTAAATATTTTATCATAATGGAAAATTGTTAGATGCTCTTAAAGTACTATCGAAAATACAGTTGTTTCACATTAGAACAATTCGGTGGGCGAATATTCTTTCTGTGTGTACTAATAATACCATTTTTTAAGGTTTTTCATATTCTCTATAATATAATTTTTCTTCTATCGTCTCTCACTGAAACATATACACACATACACACGTATTAATCCTTAATTTATAACTATAAAAGAAATAAATTGTATATACAGTTATTTAAAAGTGAGGCTATAATTACTATAGTTATGCATTAGGCTACCCAATAAATGCTTGTAACCATCTGTAAAGAATATTTAAATTCCATTGTATAAACTAAGTTTAACAATTCATATAATCGAATTTACATAAAACATCAGTTGTCATAAACTTCGTATGGTTTTTTCGGAAATATTATTTTGTATTACATATTAAGTAATCAATCGGTTGGCAGCAAATTCAGTTGCCACAACGAATCCGTTTTCTGTGTGTAGATAATTTAAAAGTTTCCAATCCAAAAAAATCTAAAAATGTGAAATGTAAAATACGAGTATATTAAAAAAAAATATATACAACGAATCCCAGAGAGTGTTCGTCTACCTACAATGGTCGTAAATTTTCTTAAAATAGTAAAAATAATAAACAAAACAGCGAAAGTGGAGGTGGTGGGGGCGCTAACCAGATGACGCCTACAATGGTCGCAAATTTTCCTACAGTAATAAACCTTATTAAAATGATTAAACATTTAGGGCCGTATGCAAAAAAATTAAAGTGTACTTCAAGTAGACTTTACTGTATGTTTTTCATACAAAATTTGTTGATAAAGTCTACTTAAAGTACACTTTAATTTTTTTTTTGCATACGGCCCTTAAACTTTTACAGTATTCCTCTAAGGAACAACTTAGTTAATGTAACAAAATTTTTGGAAGTTGTCATCATTTCGAATTTTATATAACATGGCTAATTGTTAAAGAAAATAACCCAACCAAAAATGAATGACCGCAAGAGCAAAGTGATATTTTCTCCGATTCAAATATATTTTCAAAAAGATGTAGGGATACCAAATAAATTGTGTATAAATCTGGACATCGAAATTGGAAAAATCCAGGCCAGCTGGACCCTATAAAGACATAGCTTTTTGATTTGTAACTTATAACATTATGCAAATTTAATAATCAATTTTAGTTTTATTTATTATTATTTATTGTATTTGTCCTGTAATGTCTAAATTGCCTTATAATATTGTATTTAAAGTATTTTTTTTTATTCACAATCTAAAAATATCTCAAAATATCGGTAGTGGTAACACTGGTGCTCCTTCAACTAATTACTTCTCCTTCAACTAATTGCTCCTTCAACTAAATGCTTAAATTTATATATTTATATTTTTGCA